>JAJOZX010000222.1:775000-790000 GCA_023014485.1 Bathynomus jamesi | reverse complement strand
CACCATCATGCATGTATGTTTTTGTCCTTTGGATTGCCATTGCCATTGGAAGTTTATCCTGTAGCATTGCTAAATACCGTGCACCATTCATAGTTGTGTTCTTCGGAAGAAAATATAGGTTTCCACGCCCATAGTAACCGAAACAACCCCAAACCATCACACTTGGAAGGTGTTTAATTGTCTTTAGGGTGTATTTAGGGTCCATCCTATTTGAGCCAATGGGCCAGCGAACCTTTTTTGGACAACTTCTGAATGTCAAAAATGTCGACTCATCACTAAATAAAACCTTCTTCCAGTCATCAACAGTCCAATGAATATATTTTTTACAAAATGCGACACGTTTTTTACGCATTTTTTCATTAATGAACGGTTTCTTAGCAGCATGGCGAGATGGTAATCCGAGTTCTTTTTGGAGCCGCTCCTGGATAGTTCGTTCAGAAACACCAGATAACAAATTATTCATATTAAATTTTATTTCTTTCGCAGTTATTGTTGGGTTTTTCAATACTAAACGTTTCATAAGTTTGTCTGTTCGTGAATTTGTTTTTCTCGGTCTGCCAGATCGTTTTTTAGGGACTGGCGTGGTTAGGCCGGCATTGTTCTTAGCCCGTGAAACCCATAAATTAACGGTACTTTGGGATATGTTTAATTCCTTAGCTATCTGTCTCTGTGATTTCCCACATGTATGCAAAGCAACAATAGCACCTCGACAATCACTCTTAAGTTGTTTTTTAGCACACATTATATATAAATTTTATTTACACCACTTTCTGTAAAAAATAACAAAATATCAATAAATTTATACAAACAGTGAAATCTGACAACTTTGAGACACAGCCACCCGCAACGAAGGCTACCAGAACACTAATTTGAGAATGCGTTGGATAGCTCTCATATCAGCGAGCAACCTCAAAGTTACCAGATGTCGCTAGAACAAATAGAAAGTGAATTATGTGTCTCTGAATATCAAGGGAAAATATTGTATTTTCTTGAGTGATCGGATACTTTTCGCGGGCACTGTATATATATATATACACATATACAGGGTGGGCGGAAAGTAGCTCCCTATTTTGGATTGGTAAAAAAACACGTATATTATCCATTTATTTCAGAAGAAATAATACGAAAAGGTAGGTATACATGGTAGGTTTTCTCTAAAATTCAATGTGGGCTCCAACTCTTTCCACCAGCTTCTGGAGCCGCCCAGAATGGCGTCCACTGACTTTAGCAGGAACTCCGGCGGGATGGAGGACATGACTTCCCGAATTCGGTCCTCCAGTTCTTCCAATGTCCTCGGTTTGGTGCGGTAGACTTCTTCCTTTACCCACCCCCAAAGAAAGAAGTCGCACGGTGTCAAGTCGGGGCTCCTGGCTGGCCATTGTTGTCCGTGAGTGGCTGGATCAGGCCCGGATCTAGAAGAATGGGGGCCCGTGGCTAATTTTTTTTTTGGGGGGCCCCCTTGGCTACAATTTTTATTATATAAGGATTATAAGCTTTGTTTACGAGGAAAATTAAAGGTTTTCAGAACAAAAAAACTTTACTTTATTTATTTAGTTTTCAGAACAAACATATTACTTTACAAATATTTTACTTTATTTTACATATTATATTTTCCTGAATTAATAATTTTATACACACCTACCTACTGATTATGAGCTGGCAACCGATTGAACCGACGAGCCTTTTTTTGTGCAAATTCATTAATAATATTTCGAAAATCGACTTCTTTGGCCAGAGCATGTTCAACACAGAGAATTACCAGTGACTGTAATCGCTTTTGCTTCATTGTTGAACGTGTGCAACATTTCAGTCGCTTTAACTTAGAAAAACTCCGTCCGCCGGTACAATTGGTCACCATCAATGACAAGTACATTCTGTATGCATTTAAGACATTGGGGAAAACTTCTCCAAATTTGGAGGCCCCCCTCAAATGCGGGGCCCGTGGCTGCAGCCCACATAGCCCACCCCTAGATCCGGGTCTGGGCTGGATGCCCACTTCCCTGGGAGTTGGATGGGTCGTCGTGGTCAACATCAATGGCCAGCCAGGAGCCCCGACTTGACACCGTGCGACTTCTTTCTTTGGGGGTGGGTAAAGGAAGAAGTCTACCGCACCAAACCGAGGACATTGGAAGAACTGGAGGACCGAATTCGGGAAGTCATGTCCTCCATCCCGCCGGAGTTCCTGCTAAAGTCAGTGGACGCCATTCCTGGGCGGCTCCAGAAGCTGGTGGAAAGAGTTGGAGCCCACATTGAATTTTAGAGAAAACCTACCATGTATACCTACCTTTTCATATTATTTCTTCTGAAATAAATGGATAATATACGTGTTTTTTTACCAATCCAAAATAGGGAGCTACTTTCCGCCCACCCTGTATATACATATACATATATATACACATATCATACATATATATATATATATATATATATTCGTGGCAAATATTCAAGGCTAAAACGGAACCACTCGCCAAACAAAGTTTCGTACTTGAAAGGACTTATAGATGAAACATGGGCATACACATCGCGTGCCTCATAGAAACAGATCTTAAAGACTGAAAACCGCGAATAGTGCATAGATAAGAAATACATCTCGATGGTTACTCGGAAGCTGACACAACAGTAAGCCGAAAAGGTGGTTGCGCCGCAATATACAGACGTGAGAGTTATATGATAGAGACAATAAGTAAATTAAAGAGGCAGTGGAATTTCTACCAGTAAAAATTGAAGTCTAAACGTGATACAACTAATAGTTATTTATGAACCTTTGAACAATCCAACTGCAAAATTTTCTGATGCCATTATTGATATCAGAAACTAATAAAGTTCTTAACACTCTCTGGACTACTACTTACGCGTTTCGTGTCAAAACTCTATCCTACCCTCTGGTCATTTCTTACGCGAAACGCGTCAAGTTGATCTGTGCCTCGTCACAGCTGACACACTACACGCGTCAAGACAATACTCGCAGAAATTTTGCGTTTACTCTTGTCCAGATCAACTTCATGCGTTTCGCGTAAGAAGTGACCTAAGGGTAGGTAGGATAGAGTTTTGACGCGAAACACGTAAGTAGTAGTCCAGAGTGTTAAAACTCCCATCCCCCATATAATATGCGGAGATTCTAATTTCGCATTTATAAAATACAAAAGAATGGGGAAATATTACATACATACACACACACACACACACACATATATATATATATATATATATATATATATATATATATATATATATATACAGGGTGGGCGGAAAGTAGCTCCCTATTTTGGATTGGTAAAAAAAATACGTATATTATCCATTTATTTCAGAAGAAATAATATGAAAAGGTAGGCATACATGGTAGGTTTTCTCTAAAATTCAATGTGGGCTCCAACTCTTTCCACCAGCTTCTGGAGCCGCCCAGGAATGGCGTCCACTGACTTTAGCAGGAACTCCGGCGGGATGGAGGACATGACTTCCCGAATTCGGTCCTCCAGTTCTTCCAATGTCCTCGGTTTGGTGCGGTAGACTTCTTCCTTTACCCACCCCAAAGAAAGAAGTCGCACGGTTACCGCTGAAAAACGGCAGAATCGGTTCAGTGTAACGGTGTGTGTGTGGTATGACCTCAGATCAGGTTGTGGGCCCGTTCCTTCTGCGCAACACCATGAATGCTGAGCGGTACCTTGCTATGTTGCGAAACGAGGTCTGGCCGGTTGTCAGCACATGGGAGAACATCGACGATCTGATATTTATGCAAGATGGCGCCCCTCCGCACTTCGCTCTTGTTGTCGGTGAGTGGCTAGATGCCCACTTCCCTGGGCGTTGGATGGGTCGTCGTGGTCCACATCAATGGCCAGCCAGGAGCCCCGACTTGACACCGTGCGACTTCTTTCTTTGGGGGTGGGTAAAGGAAGAAGTCTACCGCACCAAACCGAGGACATTGGAAGAACTGGAGGACCGAATTCGGGAAGTCATGTCCTCCATCCCGCCGGAGTTCCTGCTAAAGTCAGTGGACGCCATTCCTGGGCGGCTCCAGAAGCTGGTGGAAAGAGTTGGAGCCCACATTGAATTTTAGAGAAACCTACCATGTATGCCTACCTTTTCATATTTTCTTCTGAAATAAATGGATAATATACGTATTTTTTTACCAATCCAAAATAGGGAGCTACTTTCCGCCCACCTGTACAGTATATATTATATATATATATATATATATTATATATATATATATATATAAGGAAAGGGGAGCACAAGAGAAACTCAGAAAATGTTAATAGCTCTAGCAAATCAATTTATGTTAACACAGGAGATAAGAGATTAGACAAGAAACAATAACTGCCACAATCTGGTATTCAAAAACAACAACTTAATTGATAATATAAAAATAACCACAATTATAATCTCAAGCCACAACATATTCGAGATATCAATTAAAATGGAGACATTAAAAGAAAATACTCATACTGAAGAAAGAAGCAAATTTGAGGTTTTTAACCTAAGCTCCAAAACTATAAATTGGGAAGAAATCAGATCCCATATGGCCTAAATAGACTGGGAAATGGTCTTAGAGGATAAAAACAACCGAAGAAATGCTAATATCCTTGGAAGCAAAGACGCCGGAAATTGTAGAAAAGTGTGTTCCGAAAGCACAGACAAAACGAAAGAGGAATTATTTCAAGAGGCAAAAACGAACAATATTCCGCAAAAGAAAGCAGCTACGAAGTTAATAAATTGCACAGACAACAATACCATAAAAGTGATACAAAAAAAGCTGGAGAGTATCGATAGGGAAATACGTGTCCTAATTAAGGACCATTCAGAGAGGGAAAGAGGAATATGCGATAAAAGTAATAAAGGAAAACCCAAAATACTTCTATAGTTTTTCAAAAAGGAAAATAAAAACGCGCCGCCATTATCGAGCCCTTAAGGAAAGAAAATAATAAACTAACCGAAGATTTAAGAGGAATATCTGAAAAACCGAGAGTTCAATATAAATCAGTTTTCAGTACCTCAAAATTCGACAAAGTGATACCTAATAGAGTCTTTGAAGAGAAATTACGAGGAGAGTGTATAACTGAGTTTGATTTTACCCGAGAAGATATAGCGAAAGATATAGGACAAATGAAATCACTTTCAGCTGCAGATCCGGTCAAATGGAATGCCTTGTTGATTAGAAACTAAGAATGAAATAGCTACACCCTTATATTGGCTATGAAAATCCCTGGACACGGAAAAAATACCGAGCATCCTGAAAAGAGGGAACAGTAACCCTATACAGTATATACTAAAACGTGTATATATATATATATATATATATATATATATATATATATATATATATATATATATGAGGGGTCCCGCGTCTTAAGGTACCTAGGCGCCAAAATTAAAATTCTCCAGAAATGGCCTCCAAAGTTCAGCAATATTCTCTCAATATATCTGTTTATTAATTGAGCTAGAACGTTCATTTTTGGCTAAATTAGAGTTCTAAGTATGCTAATGAAGATGTTGACGAGTTTTGGGAATAGATTTTCATATTTCATATATTTTTTTTTAAATTTTCTTATTATGCCAAACTTTGGGTGAACTTTTGGCTGGCGAGAGGTGAAAATAGTAGTTAGCTTCATAAGGTTTTCAACCATACTTCTAGTGTCGTAAGGTCATTATAACCCAAACCACGCGAGAGGGGAAGGGTGAAAATAGTGATATCCATCAAAAACACGTTTTTCGCCTGTGGTGGCGCTTAGGTGTCTTTAAACGCGCGACCCCTCATATACAGTGCCCGCGAAAAGTATCCGATCACCCTTGAAATTTGTATTTTTTACATAAAAAACAATGTTTAAATGTATACTAACCTTATATTAGTATTTTGTCATCTGTCCTTTGGTTTGGATGACTTGTTCTAGACTTTTTGGCATGGATTTAATCAAGTTTTGACAAACTTCCACTGATATTTCCTTGCACCATACCTTTTTGATGGCCTCTTGTAATTTTTCGACTGAGCCAGGTGTCGTGGCATTCAACCTTATTTTTTATTATTAGCCACAGATTTTCTATCGGATTGAGATCTGGACTATTACCAGGCCAATCCAAATATCAAATTTATTGTCAGTAATCCATTTTGTCACTATTTTGGCCCTGTGACATGGTGCACCATCATGCATGTATGTTTTTGTCCTTTGGATTGCCATTGCCATTGGAAGTTTATCCTGTAGCATTGCTAAATACCGTGCACCATTCATAGTTGTGTTCTTCGGAAGAAAATATAAGTTTCCAGCCCATAGTACCGAAACAACCCCAACCATCACACTTGGAGGGTGTTTCATTGTCTTTAGGTTGTATTTAGGGTCCATCCTATTTGAGCCAATAGGCCGGCGAATCTTTTTTTGGACAACTTCTGAATGTCAAAAATGTCGACTCATCGCTAAATAAAACCTTCTTCCAGTCATCAACAGTCCAATGAATGTATTTTTTACAAAATGCGACACGTTTTTTACGCATTTTTTCATTAATGAACGGTTTCTTAGCAGCATGGCGAGATGGTAATCCGAGTTCTTTTGGAGCCGCTCCTGGATAGTTCGTTCAGAAACACCAGATAAAAATTATTCATATTAAATTTTATTTCTTTCGCAGTTATTGTTGGGTTTTTCAATACTAAACGTTTCATAAGTTTGTCTGTTCGCGAATTTGTTTTTCTCGGTCTGCCAGATCGTTTTTTAGGGACTGGCGTGGTTAGGCCACCATTGTTCTTAGCCCGTGAAACCCATAAATTAACGGTACTTTGGATATGTTTAATTCCTTAGCTATCTGTCTCTGTGATTTCCCACATGCATGCAAAGCAACAATAGCACCTCGACAATCACTCTTAAGTTGTTTTTTAGCAACATTATATATAAATTTTATTTACACCACTTTCTGTAAAAAAAAATAAAATATCAAGAAATTTACACAAACAGTGAAATCTGACAAATTTGAGACACAGCCACCCGCAACGAAGGCTACCAGAACACTAATTTGAGAATGCGTTGGATAGCTCTCATATCAGCGAGCAACCTCAAAGTTACCAGATGTCGCTAGAACAAATAGAAAGTGAATTACGTGTCTCTGAATATCAAGGGAAAATATTGTATTTTCTTGAGTGATCGGATACTTTTCGCGGGCACTGTATATATATATATATATATATATATATATATATATATATATATATATATATATATATATATATATTCAAAGTCTGTAACCATAGGAATTAATAAAATATTTCCCAGCAGGAAATGGCTATGAATAAAGAAAAGTGTATTGAAATTCCGCTTCCGAATGAAAGTGGAACTGTAAGAGATGATATCGAGAGATTCAACAGTAATCATCGGGACCGTAACCCGTCCGTATCCTCCAATACTGTTGTGAACTTTATGTCTAAGTTCAGATACCCAGAACGGCGACTGATGAAGCAACAAGCACTGCGGGATGTGGGGGTTACACCCTGGTGATAACTCTAAAACCTGTTAGCAACATCTCTTACAGTTCCTAAAGAAGTAGGGTTTCAACGCGTTCTTTTTCATCCGCACCCATTTCCTGGAGGAAATAGACAAAAGAATTTAAATTTCTTATGGTTCTCGACGGATACGTTCGAGAGAAAGGTAATAATTTTTTAGTGTGATTGGCGTAAAAGCTATTCCATTCTTCAGACGAATGGATTCGACTTTCTTTCTACATTGGCGCGATCTCTTCCATTGCCAGATTCGTTCTCAAATCAGCCGTAATTCCCTACCAACTTTACGACGTTCAGATACCCCGTTTTCTCTCGCTCTCACAAATATGGATAATTTCAAACATAACTCTCACATTTTATTTATATATATATATATATATATATATATATATATATATATATATCAGTGGCGAGTCCTACACTCGGGCTTCTCGAGCTGAGCCCGAGAGGCAAGGAGCAAGGAGAAGCATGAGAGATAAAATTGTGTATTTATAGATTTAAGTTTTAAAAAAAAGTTTTAAATACAAATTTTAAAAATGGTTTTTGGCTGGTAGTATATTACTATTTTTCTGTCTAGCCTTCGTCACGCAAGCAATTTTGAGCGCATTTAGATACCCTTATTACCTATAAAAAAATCTATATTGACACATTAAGTTTTCGTGTAATCTTTCGAGATCCTTTACTCGGGCGCAAGACATTACGCCCGAGAAAGTATAAGTAATATCGTACATTGAAAGTTCTTTTAATGAATAATTATTTGCTTGCATACAGTTACATAATAGTCCTCCTTCTAATTCTCATTAAATAAAATACGTTTTCCCTCCTATTCATTTTTTTTTATAAAGAAAAAAAAAACACTTCAACTCGGGCTTATATCCTTTGGCCTTGTAGAGCACAATTTTTAATTCTGGCGATACATGGTAACTTTTTACGTTTCGATAAGCGTGCCTTCAACTGCCTTGGGCGGCGGTGCAGTTTGATTTTTGCCGCAATGTGAGGTTGTTCGCTTTTCTTAAATAATCTGATTTATTTTTAATATTATAAGTATTCTGAGAAGTATAGCCCACCCATGGAGGACATAGTGTTATCATTAAAAGAAAAACCATTTGGAAGGAGAAACACCGCTGAATAACGAGAAATTATCAAGAACGGCCGTCCAATGCCAATAATAAAAACTAAAGTGGGTAATCGTTCATTTCAAAATAATTGGTACAAACAAATTGATTGGCTATGCAGAAGTGTGTCTAGTGAAAAATTATACTGCTGGCCTTGTTTATTTTTCCAACCTAAGCCAAATCAATCGTGGACAGATAGTGGTTATTCTAATTTTAAAAATATTTTAAGTGACGGTAATTATTATGCAAAATCTTTTAGTCATTTGAGTAATTATAAATGCTTGAAAACCTTTCGTCAGGTTAGTATAGTGTGTGCTATTAGCAAAGCTGTTAAGCTTGAAAGAAAAATCATAATAAACTGGTTGAACAAACCAGACAATATTTAAAGCAATTAGCCAATGCGGTTTTATATTTATGCAAGCAAGAACTGCCATTGCGCGGACATGAAGGAGAAACTAGCCTAAATAAAGCTAATTATCGTCCCTGGCTAGGATTTCAATTGAAAAACAAATACTTATTGATTTAGAAAGCAAAAAGTAATTACATGACCAAATATTAAAGTAATTTGCTTTAAAACCAAGACGCGTGGACTTTATGTTCAAGTAAATAAAATTCAAATAATTTTTTTACCGATGTATGTTTATTTATTTATTGATAATCTTAAGTTATTGTCATGCATTTAAATGTAGGCTCATATGTAGACTTGAAAATTTAAAAAGAGCCCGAGTAGTCTTGAAGAGCTGGAGTCGCCACTGATATATATATATATATATATATATATATATATATATATATATATATATATATATATATATATATATATATATATATATATATATATATACACAGGGGTTAGACAAAATAATATGAACACCCGCCGATTTCACCGGTTATCTTTAAGGACTGCTCAGACACAAAGTAAACGGTCAAATGACTGGCAAACTATTTAAATGCGTAACAGAGAGTGTATACGTCATGTTATAACCCTCACGTTGTTTTTACAGATCTGAGTGAATTATGAATTAGCAGTTATGAAAGACCTGTCAGACTTCCAAAGAGGGTAAATTGTCGGAGCGCGGATGGCTGGTGCATCGGTGACGAAAACCGCTCAGATGTTCAATGTATCCAGAGAAACTGTCTCTATGGTCATGTCTGCATACCAAAACCATGGAAAGACAAGCACCGACAAATGCAATAGTGGACGCAAGAAGAAGCTGTGTGATCGAGACCGCCGGGTGCTAAAGCGCATTGTGACAAAGAACCATAAGACCACAGCTCCAAAAGTGACTGCAGAGCTTAACAAGCATCTTGCAAGCCCGGTATCGACCAGAACTGTACGTCGCGAGCTCCATGGAGCTAGATACCATGGGAGGGCTGCAATTGCCAACCCCTTCCTTTCGCACATCAACATTGAGCGGCGCAGAAAATGGTGTAATGACCATAAGAATTGGTCAATGGACCGGTGGAAGAATGTAGTCTACTCCGACGAATCCTCCTTTACGCTATTTCCATGTTCCAGTCGAGTTTACGTCTGGAGACAGCCTAAAGATGCTTATGACCCCGACTGCCTGACCCCAACCGTTAAGCATGGAGGCGGATCTGTGATGGTTTGGGCAGCAATATCGTGGAATACTCTTGGCCCAGCTGTAGTACTGCATGGTAGGGTTAACCAGGTCCATCCCATGGTCCAAACGCTGTTTCCCAATGGCGTCGCCGTCTTCTAGGATGATAATGCATCAATCCACACCGCTGGGGTCGTTAAAAACTGGTTTGAAGAGCATGTTAGTGAAGTAGAACGCTTGGATTGGCCTCCACAATCCCCGGATCTTAACATTATCGAGCATCTGTGGTGTCAGTTGGAGCAGCAGGTCAGAAGCCGATTCCCACCGCCGGCGTCTTTGGAGGAACTGGAGCAGGGTTTGCTCGAAGAATGGCTCAGGATTCCTCTAGCCACTGTCCAAAAGCTGTATGAATCAATTCCCCGACGCATTGCAGCTGTTTTGCCGCTAAAGGAGGACCAACTCCATATTAAGAATAAAAACCGCCATTTATCAAGGTGTTCATATTATTTTGTCCAACCCAACCCCTGTTATCAGAAAAAACTTAATGAGTTTCTCTGTAAAATGGGACAACACTGGAATTTCTACACTTCATGGTTGACTTTTAATAACAGCCAAAAATTGTACAGATAATTCTCGGACACCCTGTATATATATATATATATATATTATATATATATATATATATATATATATATATATATATTCTTACACCAATTTTTTTTTTTAAATTGGGTTATATTTGTTAGAAAAAAAAGACCTAACAAAAAAACGATGAACACATTTCCTCCCGAAGAGAAACTACTCAAGTAGTATGAGGGGAAAAAAGCAATTTCCTGACCAGCGTAAGAAAGTCTTTCCTTGGCAAGGTTTTTTGTTTTTTTTTAAATATATAAAATGTACCTCAGGAATGGCACAGGATCAGTTAATGTTATTTGAAAAAGTCAAATTGTATGCTAAAGGAGAAAACAGTTTAGGTCACTGACGCAACATACATAAACGACGTAGGAGTGTGCTTACGAAATAAACGGAATAAAGAATTACGAGAACAAGTATAAGAAAAAGAATGACTCACTCATTTATATAAAACCTCAAATTCCCTCAAACCTCCTATGAACAAATGCAGTGTGTGTGTGTGTGTTTGTGTGTGTGTTTGTGTGTGTGTCTGTGTGTGTGTGTGTGTGTGTGTGTCACTATATATATATAATAACGAGCAAACTACTATGAATTATAGCAATATAAAATGCTTCTTTTTGATAAACCTTAAATTTCAAGGCACGATTCGAATATTTAATATTCAGATAACAAATTTTTCAAAGTGGCAAAAACGAATGCAGAAAGAATTTTTAAAACTTCGTATCGTGAAGCCAATCCACTTCCTCCCATAAACGGCTACAATATATATATATATATATATATATATATATATACTTTTTTTTTAATCCAATCGGAGCTTATTTTGCAATTGAGTTGACGTTTTTAGTATTTTTTGGCGAAATTTGGACCTTGATGATTTTCCCTGCTCTCCGCGGATGAGAAACTATTATTCTTCATTCAAAAAGGTTTCAGCAATATATTATATATATATATATATATATATATATAAGAAAATTCATTTCTCATCCGTGGAAAGTGAAGAAAGTCATCAAGTTCCAAATTTTGCGGGAATATACAGGGTGTCCCAGAATTAACTATCTATTTCAATGAAATCGGAAAAAAAATTTAAAAACACACTTTTATTTATGTTTATCACGTTTAATATGTGTTAAAAATGTATAATTTCTAAATTTTTTTCATAATTTTATTTTCATAATTTTTTCATAGTTTTTCAGTTTTATTTTTAGAATGGCAAAGAGACTCTCCAAAAGTTAACGTGTGGCTTGGAATGACCAAATCCAAAATTTATGGCCCATTCTTCTTTGCGGGAGCAACTGTAACAGGTACCGTCTACCTTGATATGCTTCAGCAGTTTCTCGAACCACAGCTTCTTGATGATGGCATTCTTGATAATGTTGTGTTTCAACAAGATGGAGCACCATGTCATTATGCTCTAATTGTTCGAGAATACCTCAACAGACGCCTTCCGAATCGGTGGATTGGACGTGGAGGACCTCGACCTTGGCCTCCGCGTTCTCCGGATTTGACACCCCTGGATTTCTTTGCATGGGGTTTCATAAAAACAAAGGTTTATCGCCAAAAGATCAATAGTTTAGCTGAACTTAAAGAACGCATCCAGTTGGCAGTGCGGGAGATAACACCTGAAATGCTTCAAAATAAGTTTCGCAGCGCTGAGGATAGATTTGAAATTTGCAGATACAGACGGTGCACATGTTGAAACTTCTCAATAAAGTTTTGACTTATGATTTATAAATCTATTTGTTTTTGTATCATAAGTTAGTAATAAACACAAAATTATGTCAGTTTTTATTAAATTTGTCCGATTTCATTGAAATAGATAGTTAATTCTGGGACACCCTGTACTAAAAACGTCAACCCAACTGCAAAATAAGCTCCGATTAGATGTGTGTGTGTGTGTGTGTGTGTGTGTGTTTTACATTATATATATATATATATATTATATATAGCCCATTTGGTCCAACTAATGGTTTCCAATAATAAAAACCCTTAAAAAATAACCTGAAATTTTGTTTTATATTTATGATTGTAATCAACGTTTTTGTGTACTCTTTTTATCCACACACACATACACAGAGTACCTGGCTAATGATTCTTCATAATTCTGGGAAAAGCGTTTATGTTGTTTTCAATTATTAAACATAAAAAAAATACTTCTGAGAGAAAATTTATCTTTATTTATTTTTTTTAAAGTACTTTAAATAAAGGGAATTATTTTTTCTCTTCGCTTCAATTCTCCATTATACTATTTCTTTTTTTTTTGGGGGTAATGGCGTGGTTAATGCACAGTGCTTATATCGTTTCTCACGACTGTATTTCCGAATAACTTAAGAAAGAACTGAAGTCTACCATATATACATATATAACGGGCACTTCCCCTTAAAAATCGTTCCGAGGTCTTTATGACCCTTCATCTATATACTCAACACCTACACACACACAAATACGCGGTAATAGAAGATAAAATTCAAACGAAATACGCAGCGGGAAAGCATTCATTTAAAATACTTTAATGAAACGCGATTAAATTATACCTAAAACGGAATATTTTTCGTCATAAAATATTTTTAAAACGAGTTTCAAAACAATACACATCACCACCATTTTCACACACTTTGTTCATAATAGCAAAATTTGTAATTTTTGGTTTAAAGATTTTAAAACGTCAGAATTCTGCCATTATATATATATATATATATATTATATATATATATATATATATATATATATATATATATATATATATATATATATATATATATATATATATATATATATATATATATATGTGTGTGTGTTTCATACCTATAGGGTAAAATAAAAATGAGCTTGGAGTTTTAATCCACACGTTTCTCCGTATTCTAAAGAACAAGAAAACACGTTTGTGCAAGTTTGAACCAGATCGCGCTGCATTTAGAGGTCCCCAACTTTGACGACTTTTTGTCAGTTCATTTCTCGCCTGCCTGTAGTGAAGACGGTTTTCTTCGTCACTTGAGCGGTTCGTGTTGTATAGCTTGGACAACTATGGAGGTAATTATATATGCTACTAATTATCTCATTTTACTGTGGTATTGAAATTTATTATTATTTAATTTCTGTCATTTTACTGTGGTAGTGATATTTATTATTAATATTACATGAAATTAATTAGTCTGTTGCATATTGGACAACTAAGCTGGTAATTATTTATGATACTAATTAATGTAATTTTACTGCGGTATTGAAATTTATTTAATTAATGAATTGTCAAAGAGAACGTAGTGTACACGTATCAGTTTTATAAATAAGGAAAAGCAGTAACTGGGACTCGAACCAGTGTCATAGCCGTTTGGCGGCATCGCTCAAGTCGGCGTACACAGCACGCTATCCACTCCCTAGATGGTGTAGTGGATAGCGTGCTGTGTACGCCGACTTGAGCGATGCCGCCAAACGGCTATGACACTGGTTCGAGTCCCAGTTACTGCTTTTCTTTATTTAATTAATGAAATTAATTACGATGTGAAATTATTTCTGTGGAATTATTTAGTTTGTTTTCTTTTCCAGGTGTCTACCAGAGCGAAAACAGAAGTGTTTCTTATTGGCCAGACGGATGCGAACATCACATCAAGTGGCCTTCCAACTCAGTTGCAAGTACTCAAAAAGTACTTTTACCACCAAAAGGAGCAAAAATTTGGACGTACTAAATGCCTGAACCTGTGCCTGGATGCCTGTCTCATATTTTGGGAGAGAGCGAGAATCCCCATGATGCGTCGAGATTCGGCCTTGAGGAAGATGGAATCCCTTCTCAAGGAATACGACCGGCTTGTGAAGCACAAGTCACATAAAGCAGAGTCCTTCCGAGTGAAGGAGGCGATGTTCAAGGAGGCAATAGCGAAGGAGATCATGGACATTGCTCATTCACAGGCTAAGGAAATGATGAAGAATCAGGAGGACATCCACTTTCTCGACATGCAGCGTGAAGATCCAAATTCCTGCAGCATGGGCCCTGTTGACATGAAGCTTCACTATAAGGAGATTAGGAAAAGGAAGAGGCTGGACAAGATTAAGGAACAACAGGAGAAGGCCAGGAAGGAACAAGGAGCTGCAGAAGATACGGGGGCTTTAGTGATTTCAACTTCGTCAGAGACTGACTCAGATGTCGTTGACCCAACCGTGGAAGTTTTTCCATCCTCCTCCAAGGGAAATACCAAGAAGCGACGCAGGAATCTGATCTCAC
>JAJOZX010000222.1:755000-770000 GCA_023014485.1 Bathynomus jamesi | reverse complement strand
AAAAATAATATTTAGAGGTTGCTCAATGACTAAAGTTTACCCTCTTTATATAAATTGTGTCATTTGCGTAAGTTACAAAAAATTCTAATGTTCATACATGTATTGTACCAAGCATATACACACAACATACTGAACACTACCCTGGAAGCCATGAAAGATCTGGGTAACCGAGACTCGTGATTTATGGGCTCTGGAGATTCTCCTGATGTTGCCATAATCACGGTTTCAAGATCTCTATGATCGGTAAAGGCAGACATGACACCTCAGCCAATTACAGGGGATTAAACTAGTGATGTCATCAATAAAACACTACGTTAGGAGAAAACAGTGGGTTGATCGTAGTCTCACTTGACAGACTTCAGAGTCATTGAGCAATCTCTAATTATTATTTTTAGGGCCTATAATAATTTTGCATGGCTTAATTTCTCAACAAACGGCACCAAATAAAGGTTGAGCCCACTGGCATTTAAAAAGAATTTTTTTTTTTTGCATCACCCTAATATATATATATATATAATATATATATATATAATATATATATATATATATATGGAAAAAGTTTTTCTTAGGACAATGATGTTTCCTTCTCAAAAACTTTGAAACCCGATTTGGAAGTTTGCAAAGTATGACAATCTCAGCGAAAATTTCAATATTTGGCGAGAGATTTTCGACCAGTGAAGAAGTGAACAAGAAATGTCAGCTAGCAAAATGGAAAATACACACACACACACACACACACACACACACCATACTGTTCTATCTATTGATTTTATCTGGGTTTATTATAGTTTGAAAAGTTTTTGTGAAACGTAACTCTCCTAATTAACATTGTCTCTATGAGAAAATATACCTCATTATACGCGGTAGTCTCCAGGAACGCAACTACCATGTATAACGGGGTATACTGTACACCTAACCCGAGCGCAAGACTCACCCCCACTTTACTAACCCAACCCAACCCAACCACCTGACTTAGCGTATGACGAACCGGGCATAAGATTTGCCATGGTTCGCCGAGAGCTCATGATAACGTCATCAACTTTTAACCAATCAGGATCGTTGAAACAAATTTGGACTTCATTAATAAAACTGGCGGCTCTGGAAGTGAATATTAGCCTAACTTATATTGCCTATCGTTAACCACAATGCAGCTGGAAAGAAAGAGTTTGTAGAAGAAATCAAAAACCTTCAAATGACTCGAAAGAAAGATCCAAAAAACACTTTAAGCAAGACATTCAGTCTTCGTGGTACCTCTGAAACCGTAATAGCTAGGCTTCGTCTGTACGCCTACCTCCGCCATCTCAAATAAGGCCCATACGATTTCGACTCCGAAATACTTCTAGCATTCCCGATTAAACAGTTTAATTATTAATTGTTATTCAATATTTATTTATTTCTATTATGGACATTTATTTCCCAAAACTGAATCATTATAACTCGAACATTGTAATTTATTAAATTGTATTCTCCTGTACCACCTGAACATTGCAATATTAATTGTTATTCATTGAGAACAATTTACATGTTATTGTAATTAGAGAAAAACCGCACATATTTTCGTTGAATAATGGTACGAACAAACTAATAATTATTATTAATAGCCGCAACCTATTTAATTATAGTCACAACAGCAACCAGCACTATAAACTAGTGACATCCTACGCGATATACTGTATATACGGTACAGTTGCCTCAAATTGATGTTGCCTATGTGATGTTTCTAACCGACATATAGTGCTAAGAACATGGCAGTTTCATCACAGGCTTTTTGAAACACGACTGTATACGTGATCCTTTCCTGCCTGATGACGACTTCGTATACACTGTACCGCTCTTTTTCATTTGTTATCCAATCCACTCCCTTTCGTTTTGCGACAATACCGTACTACACTGATTGCAGTATATATTCTCTACTTCGACAGGCAAAATTTTTCTCTTTTTGGGAATCCTCACTCTCTATCTACTTATATAAATAGACTTTTATATACGGATCTCGACATACCAGAGATTTCCAGCCAAATTCAATTTTTACCTGACGACGTTTTTCCATTTATGTAGATTTAAATTCTTGGTTTCCGATAAAGGGAGGAATGTACGCGAGGAAAGAAGAGGGGTATTTTGTGCGTGTGTGTGTGACTGTGTGTGTGTGACTGTGTGTGTGTTATATTCTTTCAAACCGATTTTCTCTCTCCAAGCTACAGAATCAGTAATCACACACACACATTATATATATATATATAGTTTTCCGAATTTTGTTTTGGGTTTGGATTTTTGAGGTTATACCTTACGATGCATCTTCTTAAAATTCTATTCCGTTTAAGTTTACAAATAGAGTGTTTTTCCGTGTTGAGTTATATATATATATATATATATATATATATATATATATATATATATATATATATTTATTCTAAACAAAATACAGGTCTGATAATAAAAACCCACTCTAATAGACAGTTTATTTCCACAACAGTTTCGATGCCCACTGGCATCCTCTTCGTTTTTCTGTATCCACCCGAAGAGGATGCCAGTAGGCATCGAAACTGTTGTGGAAATAAACTCTGTCTATTAGAGTGGGTTATCATCATCATATTTTGACCTTCACGTAGAAAAAAAAGTTTTTTGCATTTAAAATACGGGTCTGTTTGCGATTGCGAGTACTTGTGGTTTTTAGTCCAGTTTGTTTAGAGCAAGCTTGATATAAGTACGAGTATGACTGTGATTGATACAGGTAAATGTGCGCTGCCTTAGGGAGGAAACACAAACTTGCGGTGCATCTTGCTCCTGAAGAATCATGCACCAGGACGGAGTGATAATAACTGGAGATGTATGCAATATAAACTAACGAAAACTGCGATAAATTGAATACGGATATGGATGTTCTTTGGACTAGACTAACACGGAGCATTGTTGCTTTCAGTGGTGATGAACCACGTACGAAAACCTCGTCAGTACTTTGATCCTCTATTTGCTCGTTAATGCTGCTGCGAACTGCTCTTACCCTGAAATGGGCGTACGGGCGGAATGATGCTGCTCTATATGAAAAGATGTTTAACTCTTCATATTTCCACTTAAACTATGAATACACTGATATATATATATATATATATATATAACCTTTGGTTAGCTTCCACCCGAATTGTTCATTCTGACGAAGGTCAAGCTTTTCACTCCACCTTAGACCTACAGTTTAACGTGGAATCCGAACCACGCCCCATCAGCAGCCCAGCGTCTTAACCACTAGGCCACCTAGGGTACCCATTTATCTACCAACCACTTTCTTTATTGTGTGGAAGGATGAACAGCTGGGTTTTGCTGCGCGCCGGCTGCCGTCGGGTCTCGAACCCGGGGCCGATAGATTCATAGTCAGCGACGCTAACCACTACACCACCGAGGCGCATATATATATATATATATATATATATATATATCAGGTTGCATAAATTTAGAATTTGCTGAATGTAACGGTTATTGCACTATCAGTATTCAACAGGGTCGCCAAAAACTCTCGCTTCGAAAACACACACACACGACCATTTGAATACATTTCACGACTCGTTTATGTATATTTTATAGGATAAAAAAAAGGCTAATTTGATCGTTGTTGCAAGTCAGAGAGTGGAGCGTTGTCATCAATAGCGACTCCCAATTTCACGTCTACCATTTTCAACGTGAATTTGCATTCGAATGAATTTACGAACCATTTCTGAATCGGAAAATGCCTTCATTTTTCATTTTTATACCAAATTTGGCGACATGAAAGTGGTCCGTCAATGTATCGCGTGTATGTAAGCGATATAGGGGCGGATTGTTGTTATATAATTACAACCAACGTTGGCTGCGTTATTATGAATATTATAAGCGATGAAAAATGATCAGTTTAAAGCATTACAAAATTATAATAATAATAATTACTTCGCATGCGTGAATTGTCACCCGCAAATAGGATTACTCTCCAATCAGGGAAGGAGTAGGGAAAGTGGGGTAAATATAAGCTAATTACTAGAACCACACGTATACTGACTGAATTACACGGACATAAATTGGTTTTTAAAAGGTTTTATGGAAAAGACAGGTAAGTATATTGCAATTAGCTCGAGGACAGTTACGTAACGAGTTCGTGCATACAGATAATGATAATCTACGTAATAACAAACGTGATTATTAGGACTATTTAGTATTAGTAGTAGAAATAGAGAAATCCAAATTATAAGGTCACTTTTATTTGAAGTGAGGACTTCGTAGTGCCTACTGTGTATTTGTTATTATTGTTATTAAAAAACAAGCAAACAAAAACACACACACTATAAAAAAAACAAAAAAAAACTAAGTGGTAAGCAATGATATATTTGCGCCATATAAGGGCAACATTCTTTTTGAAGCACCCTGTATATTAACTTAGGCAATACTCAAACAGAATTACGCAATATCTGTAGTAATGTCGATTAAGAAAGTCCTGCGTGAAACTCCATGTTTCTTGTCAATATTTATTGGTAAGCAGCGTGAAGTTTCACGCGTCTCCTTTGAACCAATTGTACAATTTCGGAAAAATGTTCCTCTACAAATAATTTATAAAAAGCACCAAAAATTACTAATCAGAAAAATGACTTTTATTATTTAAATTTTTGATGTCACCAAAGGGAATAAAAATATATATTACCAATTAGTAGCTTCCTTTTTATTCCCTAAGAAATTTTATTTTAGCCGAACTTTTTTCCGGAACTGAATATTATCCAATAAAATTTTATGTAAGTGAAGGTGTTAAAACTGAGCAAAAGTAAGTGCAGACTTTTCCTATAAAAACCCGTTTCCCAAAAGACGGAAGTAAAACCTTTCGCATTTTATAAGTTTTTTGACTAAGTAGATAAGGAAGTACATACACCCTTTAATGACGACTGGTACAAATTGGTAGCATTTCAAATACGCGCATTCATAACTTAATACAAAAAATTCCGGCCTTAAAGGGTGAAAACTGTTATAATGTTTAGGGTTATTTTAATCTTTATCACGTTAAGTAATTACAGCTTTACGTGGGATCCGAACCAACTAAGGGTCGGTACATCATCTAAACGCGGAGGACGATCACCCAACGAACTACTTACTGAACAGGCCCAACATCGCTTAACTTCGCTAATCTGACGGGAAACAGTTTTGCGAAGTGGCCACGAATTTACCCGAAACACCCCATAAAATTTATATTAAAAAAAGGGGGAAAGTAACCTCCTAATAAACGTTTGATTATCGTAAAAAAAAAAAAGGGGGTATACATTCTTTTCGTTACAAACTATTCATTTTTGGTTAAAAAAAAAAAAGATCCTTTGAAGGAGACAAAGAACCTGATTGTTGCTCAAGATACACAGTCTTATGATCATCCATATATGTGTGTGTGTGAAGTTTCATTCATTCATGTTGGGCGGTTCAAAAGTTATGGCACGGACCTCTATTTGACCTCCGGTGAAGGGACTGGATTCTTGCTCATGACACATCGTCTTGTGATGATCCAGTGGTGCGTGTGTGAAGCTTCATTAATTTATGTTGAGCGGTTCAAAAGTTGGAGCCCGAACACGAAAGTGTGACGAACAGGGAGACAGACTTTAATCCGGTAAGATCCTTCCAAAATTATTTGGTCGAGAGGATTATAAGAAAAAAAAAGTCCATTCCCTATCATCATCAAACGATTATCTCCCAGATCAGTATTTTAAGTACATACAGTGCGTCCGAAAAGTCTCTACCCAATGGTAATTACATTAATTAATTCAGTTATTAACGTTCTTTGAAGTGAACGGGGAACATTCTGAACGTTTATGATAAGGTTCCATACATAAATATGTATCCCATCGCGTTGAGAGTTTCAGCGTATTTACCACTGGCAAAGACTTTCCGGACGTACCGTATATTTCGTTACGCAATTTTTTTTTAACGAATGAAGACATTTCTAAATTTAAAATGGGGTAAGGGGGAAAAGGGGGGAGGGAGTAGAACAAAAAATCGCCTTTGTTAACGAACAAAGAAGGTGAATTCTAATTGAATTCTGAATTTTATACACTCTAATCCAAAAGTAAAGTGAAACAGACATTTATGTAGCTACTCTTTTAAAAAAAAAAAAAAAAAGTAAAAAGTTTTTTTTTTAATTTATCAAGGAAAAAAAATATATACAGGGTCTTCATAAAGTCACGCAAGTGAATATGGTGAAGTACATACATATTCACTTGCGTGACTGTGTGTGTGTGTGTGTGTGTGTGTGTGTGTGTGTGTGTGTGTGTGTGTGTGTGTGTTGTAACCACGATTCAAGTTTTAATTAAAATACGTAAGGTCTTGAGTATTCATGGAAACAAAAACTTGTATAAAAAACGCACTGATGATAAATAAGGTTTAAAATAGAATAATTTTCTTATATATTTCTTAAATCAATATTGAAAATGACATTAATTAAAGTTTTAATACATTTCCAGCCCCCAATAATTTCTTTCGAAGTTCAAATTCAACATTGTATCTATCTATCTATCTATCTATCTATACTCCTACGTAAAAACAGTGTATAAATCGAATGATCTCCGAAATATCAAACCGACATACAACTTTTGTTTTCAACTTCATTCCAAGCCTCCGTTATTCAAATCAACCATGCATAACACATATGGTGAAATCAGTTTTTGAATTATAATTATTCTCTTTATACCTATTATATG
Source organism: Bathynomus jamesi (assembly GCA_023014485.1). NCBI lineage: Eukaryota > Metazoa > Arthropoda > Malacostraca > Isopoda > Cirolanidae > Bathynomus > Bathynomus jamesi. Next base: position 763,311 of record JAJOZX010000222.1, on the reverse strand, counting down.
TCTTACACATGTAGCACAGAACAATAAAAAATTGAATTATTATAATTTTTAGTAGCAAAAACATTTCATAAAAAGTACAATATTGAGTAAAATAATTATTAGTAAGAATAATCCTACAATATTAATATCAAAGGTATTAATAATAGTAATAATAATAATAGTTGAAGGTAGAGCATAAATATAGTGAATAACTTCTTACTAAATAAACCCCAAGAACTTTGGTGCTTATATCGTCCTAACTGTTTGACTTCAACTTAACTTTCCAATGGTGCATCACATACTACTTGCACAAAAAACCTTCATTTACTATATTAACCCTAACGGACGAAATACCAAAGGTCTAAAATCCAATCTACGAACGCGGCAGACTCATATTCAGGAGAGGATTTACCTATAAAGCGACTATATTGGAACTATAAATTGATTCATATTAAAAGATTAGTGTAAGCCTAAAGATAAAGAACCGATATGAAAACCGTTATATATATATAAAATGAATTTCACAAACGGGGGAAATAAAATGATACACACCCACAAGGAAAAATGAAAAACGACTCGAAGGCCTTTTGTCTATTCCTTGATGAGGTGTATTATTAAATACAAGAAAGGGAGAGATTAAGAAGCCTACCTTGTTCGCTGTGGCTTCCTTTGACGAAATAAGTGTTCCAGAAACCCCAAGCCATTTCGAAGGCCTGGCAAGGCGGAATCCCTTTTTCATAAACACCTCATTTTACGCATCTTCCGTTCGTTCGAGTTCTCCTCTGAAGGCGCTGTTTCCTCCTCCTCCTCCTCTCTCTCTCTCACTCTCCTGGCTCGCTCTCTCCACTAAAAATATCGCAATTCCCTTTACCCACACTTCCAACCACACGTTCACATATGTGTATAAAACAAGGAGGAAGCGGGAAGCGATCAATCGTTACTAGCTACTTACATCATCCACCAACATTTAACTTACTACGCAAACCCAACATAGTTTTTAGGTATATGCGAGTAGTGAGGTTATACAATGTGTATATATACCATTCAGAGTGATGTCTCTATCTTCAATAATTCAAAGTTCAATGCTTAGGTTGCGAAATAATTATATAAAAAATAAATTGGTTATATATATATATATATATATATATATATATATATATATATATATATATATATATATATATATATATATATATATTTATGTAAGAAGGAGTGGCTAAGGGCGAGTGGCCGCAAAAACGGCCCCTCCACACAGAAGAAGGAGAAAGACTAAATTAAGGTCTCTAAGGCTCAACGATGCCGTTTTTTTAATATAAATTTTGAAAAGTTTGTGTAATGGGTAAGATGCATGTATGTGTACTGTGTATGTGTACTGAAGAATAGAGGGAGAAGTACGTGTTTGAGAATATGCTGGAATGCTCACTAAGGAACACGAGTGGTGTAGCGGTGGATATCTTCAAAAGACTAGACGCCTGGCTCAGAACAATTCCAGATGAGCCGGGCGTACCTGGCTATCTATGTGAAGTGGAGCGCGCAAAAAACCAACTCTACTTCATCAGACCAACTCAAGAGAAAAGGCAACGAGCTTGACCTTCCTGAAATGAGAAATCATCGTACGGAACATGTGGAAGGTTGAAAAGAAAGGTGTGTGTGTGTGTGTGTGTGTGTGTGTGTGTGTTCCTTTAGATATTTAAAGTACAAACGTAATTTTTGTATAGCAATATACAATATATACACAAAGTTGTAATTTAATTAGATTTTTGTAAAATATTATATTAACGAATGAAGATTCAAGTCCAACTATGTGCAATTTCCTGGAACACGTTACCCGAACACGATAATACAATAACAATTATTATTAGTATTAATACAATTGATATTATTATATATTATCAAGCGAACGGTGAACGTCTGAAGAAAATCTAAGGAAATTACAACCCTTATTTCAATATCGGAGATGTTTGTATTGCTATAATGGAATTTCCGCAAGAATACATTGCAGATATAATAATAATAATAATAATAATAATAATAATAATGTTTTTGAATGTATAATCGAACATTTTTAATTTGTATCATCATCTGAACCGACGAAGATCCATGAAGGCACCTACGACACTGGCAACTAATCTTACAGAAAAGATAGATCCTTGAAGAACGCCACACTTAATAATAATAATAGTAATAATAAAGTACCCAACCCCCGTCTCTCTCTCTCTCATCTTGAGCGCAAAGGAAAACAAAGAAGGGAGGAATTAAGAAATAAAAACAAAATTACTGACACAAAGTCAGAAAAAAATTCAAGTTTTTCTCTGTCTTTTCAGCGAATGTTAATTCGTGTTAAGCCCGAGAATTACTCCACGCGCATGTTTTCATAGGTTAAGAGAACCCCCATTTTTGAATACTCGGAGTTATTACCACCCCGACCCCGAAAGACCACCTTTTCTTTGATAAAAAGAGAGAGAGAGAGAGAGAGAGAGAGAGAGAGAGAGAGAGAGAGAGAGAGAGAGAGAGAGAGAGAGAGAGAGAGAGAGAGAGAGAATCTACTCGAGAAAGTATATAAGGGGTTCCAAAAAACCTTAGCCCCCCATTTGCAGCTTACATGTTTACTAACATCGAAATAGTTTTTAGCGATTATAAAAATATATAAAATTCTTCATTTATTGGAGGTATTAAAATTACTCTAGCTGATAAAGTGATAATATAATGCCTCCTCAATTAATTGGTGATTCGGAGAGGCAACGTGTGATAGATCGCGTAGGAGCAATAACATTTCGGGAAGCTCGTGATGCTGGAGCCACCTTTATAACACGTTCATGGGTTGCCAAAAAGTTGCGAAGTGAGGACTTCGTCAAAAGAAATTGGAATAAAACTTTGGATGAATGTGAAATGGATACAACCAAATCTGGGCGCCCAAATTTGCCACTCTCTCAGGAAACAAAGGACATCATTGAAAGCGGTACGCGTAAGCGGAAAAACAGCTGTGCTAAACTTTCTAGAGAGATCGAAGTGTTGAGAGGAAAGATCGTTAGTGGTGAGAATATTCGACTGTACCGTCATAGGCAAGGTTTAAAGCCTTGGAATGAACTTCCAAAGCCAAGAAAAACTCAACTTAACATCGATGACAGAATGTGGTTTGCCCATTATTGCAACAAATCGATTTTCGAAGGATACAATGACGCAACACAATGAAACTGTTTTCGCAAATTTGCGTAACGATCAAGATCTATTCACGTCACTTTTGGCAAGCTACCCAAAGCGAATTCAGTCTGTCTTGGAAGCCAATGGCGGGAACACCAAGTTTTAATCGTTTCTCATTAAATGCAGGATTAAACTCTCTTTTGTAAGGTATGTTTAGTTTTACTGTACCTCTAATGGTTTAGGCCATGGGCAGGGGGGGTAAGGTTTATTGGAGCCTCGTACTTTGTGCACAAAATTGCAAACGATGCAAACGAAGACAAATTTAAACTCGCGTACCGACTTTCTTTTGACGAAGAAATTAAAAAAAAAATAATGCAAGGCCTTTGGGCCTGGGAGGGGGATCCGATGTTATGTGGTTGAAAAGGAATTCCTAAGTAATGTTATCACTGTAATTTACAAGTATGAAAGATACTATAAATGGGTCAAAAATGCCGATTACGATTCACAAAATGGTTTCAGATTAGGTTACGATAAAGCGGGGTCTGCATATCACGATTCATTTATTATATCGGGTGATTTTTTTTGAACATTTGACACTAAAAGGTTTGTATTGTTTTTTATTAAATGAAATAAAATAATTAAATTTTTACTATAGTTTCTCTACACGTGGAAAATTAGTACCCTAGTGCAAAACATGCTTTATACGATGTCCTCTCGGCTCACGATACTTTTCGAAGGAAGAGTCCCGTCCAACAGATTTCCCGCGGTTTATGATAAAAGGAACACCACCGCCATCACCAGATCTAAACCCCCGTGACTTTTATCCGTGGGGTTATTTAAAAGTTACAGTGTTTAAACAAAATACCCACACAGCAGAAGAATTGAAAGCATCAACTGTACTAGAAATTTTTCAGATTTCAAAAGATACTCTGTCCAGAGTAGTAAATAATTTTGTTGTTCGTTAAGCAAATAGTTAATGATAATTAATTAGCTGAGAGGACATCACATAGAGCATGTTTTGCACTAGGGAGCGAAGGTGCAGTAATAATTTCATGCTTTTATTTCAGTTAATAATAATTTTTAAAAAATACAAACATTTCAAGGTGCCACGTGTTTAAAAAAATCACTACTGAAACTGCAACTGAATCCACGAATACTATTACTTCACTAATAATAATGATGATAATAATAATAAAACTATGACCATAATTTTTAGAGTATATGATACGCGAGTGTACGTGCATTAATCGTGCATACGAAATAAGGCACAAATTCACACACACACAGCAGAACTTTGCACGTATTTCATTTGGTAACATTACTCCGGACAAACTTGTACCAGAACTTCTAAGTCCGGTGTATCGCCATCGCGACGAGTGGAATCCGATAGCAGCAGTGTGTGTGTGTGTGTGTGTGTGTGTGTGTGTGTGTGTGTGTGTGTGGCGAGAAACTTCCCGTCGCCGTTATTGATTCGAATGGCGCGGTCCAAACGCACGTTTTTCGTGGGGGAAATTTGGAAAGACGAGAAGAAACGAGAAGAAACGATAAGAGAATCAAAGAAATCAGGTATGTTTGGGTTTCTTGTTTTCCTCGTGGAAACACGACAATTATGAAGCTACACACAGCCCATCTCGGAATCGCGACAATCTTAAGGATATATACACAGTCCATCTCGCAACGAACGCACGTATCGCGACACGAGTAGTGTCGCGGTGATTTATCTTTATAAATGCTATTTTTTGTCATGAATGAAAGGGGATATAATTAAGGTTAGGTTAGGTTACGCTAGGTTTGGTTAAATTTATTAAGTTTCTTAGACGGCAAATGTCGCGGTTTTGTAAGGTAGCCGAACGTGTGTGCGCGCGCGCTTACGCGCGCACGTAAACAACTGGGCATAAGTGAGATTGAGTGTGCGATAATTCAGAGATATAGTGGGGTAATTTTTTGAGGTAACACTTTTGGTACCACGTACCTTTGAGAAATATATATAAAAAAATCTAGAAACACTAACACTTTTAATGTCGGAAAAAACCCATGTTAGTCCTGATTAGGTTAGGTTAGATTAGCATGTACCTTACTATTTAATGACTTGACAGAGAACACCGTTGGAGCCCTCAATTCCGCTTGAAGCATTCTTCACACCGTTCTTGGACTGATGGCACTAAGGATAGGTTAGGTTAGGTTAAATTAGATTTTGGTTAATTAGTTGTTAGATATACAAAGCGGGATGCTGCAAAGGGGTCGACCGCGGGTCGATCCTGAACCGTCGGTTCGAGCTCACATAAAGTCAAGTCACTTTTTGTTTTAAATTGGTACCTCGGTTACGAAGAGATACGTGTGTGTGTGTGTGTGTATATTTTTTGGAGAGAGTGTAGGTACCGAGGGGCCCTAACCTACCCTTTAAAACTTTAAAGAGGGTTCCAGAGATGTCGACGTGTCATTGCGCGCGGAATTCAGGTTAAGAATTTCTATAAGAGACGTTTCAATAAAAGGCAAATTTTCTTTCGCGTTACTCAAGAATAGAGAAATTCCTGATCGTCCCACACCCCAAACCATTCCTCCTTTAACAACGAGCCCATTTACAAGAACGTTTCTAACGTCAAAGATGGTCTCTCATGCGTAAAAACAGTAATTATATATATATTATATATATATATATGAAACCACGAAGGAAAGGAAACACAGAATGGTGCTCAAGCGCTTACGTCTAATGACATCCTCAGGAACACTGCACTGAAGTACATAGAGAGTTACAGCCTATATATAGGTTTCCTTTCCTTCGTGGTTTTATTCATCATAAATATTTTTCACGTGTTACTTTTGTGAAATAATTTTCATATATATATATATATAATTATTTCACGAAAGTGACACGTGAAAAATATTTATGATGAATAAAAAAAACGAAGGGAAAAGAAACACAAAGGTGTGCTCCTGAGGATGTCATTAGACGAAAGCGCTTGAGCACCCCTTTGTTTCTCTTTTCCCTTCGTGGTTTTATTCATCATATATATATATATATATATATATATATATATTAGGGTGTCACTTAAATGCAAAGTTTGAAATTTTCATGCTGACACCCCGCGAATCTATTCCATTGGTAAAAAAAACATGGTGACTGAAAAATCTTTTTATTTGAATAACTATAAAAGGTCGCCCCCGCCTTCCAAAGTTTAATGCTTGCGCGGCGTCTCCATAATCGTTCATTAGATATCTATATATCTCTATATATGTGTGTCTGTGTGTGTCTGAATATCTGAGAAATAAAGTGAACAATACTTAACGATTCACCGTTTCTCATTTCAGCTACGTGATTTCTGGTGATGGAAACCCGGAAGTGTATATACCTATTAGGGGCAGCGGTTGATGAGGTGAAAGGATGCAAGCTTCCTTCCTACAGGCAAGCATTCGGTTACTTCCTTTACCTTCACCATGAAAAGAAAATGACAATACGTGACGCATTGAGGAAGTCACTTCGAGCAGTGATGTCCTTCTGGGAGAAAGCTCACATTCCAACCAGACTCGAGACACACTGCGTCAGCAAACTGGATAAAGTCTTCGAAGAGTGGAAAGGACTCAAAAAACACGCCTCAAGGACGAGCGATTCACACAAGACGAAAGAAAAAGAATTCATTGAACGCCTCGATCGTCTCTTTGACATCGCCCACGCTGATTGTGAGAAATTGCTCAAGTACCCAGAGGATTGGGAGTTCCTTCAGCAGCAGCGCCAGAAAGGACGTCCAGGTTCAATGGCAGGTTTGGACATGACCCATCAGCGCCAAGTCAAAGATTGTACTCGACGTCGGGAGGAAGAGGAGAAACGAAGAAAGCGATCAGCAGCTGAAATGGAGGCAGTATCCAACGAAGCGGTTTTGGAGTCCTCATCCTCCAGCTCAGATGATAGCGAAGAAAAAGGAGCATGTGGTGGTTCGTTAGCGTCTAAACAAAGAGCAACGAAGAACATCATGACATCGGAATTGGCGGCAGCGCTTGATCGCACGCAACTCTCGTCAAGAAAGGCCACATATCTGCTGTTTGAGGCAGCTTCCAGCTTAGGGCATGATGCTAGCGACTACAACATCAATCGTGGATCCATTCATCGTCAGCGTGAAAAATTCCGTACCCTTAAGGCTCGGCAACTGAAGAGCGAGTTCCAAGGCAATAGTCCGTTGACTGTTCACTGGGACGGAAAACTCATGCAAGATCTGACGTCACGAGAATATGTTGACCGCTTACCTATTCTTGTATCTGGCTCCGGGACAGAGCAGCTCCTCGGGGTGCCAAAACTTCTGTCAGGAACCGCGCTGGCACAAACAAATGCCATCATAGATTGCCTGAATGAATGGGGAGTGACCGATCATGTCAAATCTATGTGTTTCGACACAACCGCGACAAACACAGGCCACCGTGGAGGAACTTGTGTTCTTCTGGAAGAAAAAGTTGGACGTGACCTGTTACACTGCGCGTGCAGACACCATGTACTGGAGTTGGTGCTACAGGCGGCATTCGCAGCATCGCTAGATTCAGTATCTACCGGTCCAGAAATTCTGCTTTTCAAGCGCTTCCATGATTATTGGACCCGCATTGACCAGCAACAGTTCCAAACTGCGGACACAGATGCGTTCACCAAAGCAGCTATTTTTAAGCATAGAACGGAGCTCATTGAGTTTGCAAAATCACAAGCACTTCAAGTTCGTGATGACTATCAGGAATTCCTCGATCTTTCCGTCATCTTTCTTGGAGGAGTTCCATACAAGGGACTAAACTTCTGCGCCCTGGTGCTATGCACCGGGCGAGATGGATGGCTAAGGGGCTCTATGCCATCAAGATCTGGCTCTTCCGAAGACAGTTTAAACTGACGAACACTGAGGAACGCGGAATTCGAGATATCTGCCTCTTTTCTGTTCTAGTTTACATGAAAGCGTGGGCAACAGCTCATCTGTCCATCGAAGCTCCGCTGAATGATTGGGAATTGATGAGGACGCTCCTTCGATACCCGCACAAGAAGATCTCTGATGGTACCACCAAGAAGCTGTCTGCGCACCTGTGGTACCATTCGGAGGGGCAGTGGGTCTGGCGTTCTTTGATGAGAGGATATCGATGGAAGTGAAGTGCAGCATGGTTGCAGCGTTAGATCAAGAAGCCCCTCACATGCCGCCAAAACGACCTTTGGTTCTTGATACTATGT